>VZTU01019181.1:193055-236323 GCA_013400835.1 Zapornia atra | reverse complement strand
GAAGAAGGGAGTAAAATCATGGCTAAAGGGAATTCTGCTTAGAATGGAGGGGTGGGGGGAAGGTGCTACTGAGAACCCCATCGTTCCCCAGTCCCTGCCCCCCCTGTACTGCGAGCGGGGGGGAAGAAGGGAGCAAGATTCTGATTAAAGTCTGCTAAGAAGGGAGTGGTGGGGGGAACGTGTTTTTAAGATCTGGTTGCATTGGTTTTAAGATTTGATTGCACTCCTGACTCCGGTTCTTCACTGTTCTTTCTAGTGTAGTGTAATAAATTAGAATAGTTCTTTCCTGCACTGTGTTGAGTCTGTTTTGCCCATATCGTCGCTGATAAAATGATCTCTCCTTGTCCTTATCTTGACTCCTAAGCCTCTTAATATATATTTTCTCCCCTGTCCACCTGGGAAGGGGAGTAATAGACTGGCTTTGGTGGGCACGTGGCCTCCAGCCAGGGCTAAACCACCACACTCTGAAATCCATGTAAAAGACCACAGAAGAAGATAAAAGGTGAGTGCTGGGAATTGGGCTGTTTTTCACCTGGCATATCAAGAGGCTTCTAACTCCAACAAGGGGCAGAGCACAGGCTTCAGCCTTTCAAAGGGCAGGTGTGCACAGAAAGGTTTTGTACCTGTTTAAGCTAATCCTGCCTTGCGGAGGCGCTGTCCGTGACACAGGAAGTGTTAACGGATGTTCAGCTTGTGGTTTGCAGCAGTCCTTGAGCTGCTGCCCGACCAGCTCTTCCCTGTGTGTTTGCATTCTGAGCTCATCATTCAATACACTTACAGTCATCCCTGGCTTCGGATTTAATAAGCGTGTTCACTCTTAGATCATCCAGGTCATCAATTATAATGGTACCATGCCTAGGACAGACACCTACAAAAGATCCCTTGGCGCAGCCCTCCACTTTGACAATGAACAAGTTACAACTACTTTCTGAGAAGCATTTTTTATGAGCAAGTCTGCTTTGTTCCTGTGATATTTTAATGTAGACAGTATTATGAAAAAAGTTACACGAAACAGTGTCAAAAGCCTTACTAGTAGAGAGATACGTGATATTTAGTGTTCCTCCTCTAACCCCAAAGCCTGTCAACCTGTGCTACATGGAGATTTGTTCCTGACAGGTGCATAATGGCTGTTACTTACCTCTTTGTTTTCTTCTAGGTGCTTATTATTTCCAGTATCTTCCCAGGAATTAAAACTAATGGGACAACACACCGGTAATTCTTTGATGCCAGCTTTTCCACCCTCTCACAGAGAGATACCATGATTGCCTTTTTCAGTTTTCAAGTATTTTACCTGCCTTTCACTAATAGTTCTTGAACCACTAATAGCTCTGAAAAGTCTTGTCAGTTGTTAAAGTGCTCTAGAATAAATTTCATCCATTATAGCTGATTTTAAAATTCCCAACCTAAGTACTTGCTAACCTTTTGCTTCTCTGTAGAAAAAACTGAGGTCTTGCCCCTTTGTCACTGATATTGATTGTGCTATCCGCTGCTTGCAGTTGACATTTTGGTTAAGATTGATGTAAGAAGACATTAAATACATTTGCCTTCTGAGCATCATCTATCTGTTGTATTCTTGGTTGAATACAGTACCAGCCTCTTTATTCATTGTCTTTTTACTACTCACATACTTAGACATTATTTCATTTTTAGTTACATCCCTTGTAAGCTCCTCCTCATTTTTCCTTTCTGATTTTGCCTCTCTGTGCTTACATGTTCTTATTTCTATTTGTTGTATGTTCCCGTCTTGTCTGTGTGACTTGTGGAAATTTGTGATTTAACCAGACTGGTTTATTAATAAAAAAAAAAATTGTAAAAGTAATAGCAGTGTTGAGATTCAGGCATTCTATTATCTGTAGGGTATTAATATAAGGATACAAACTTATTTACGTTTGTGTTTCTAGGATGTTAATAGCATGAATTACTGCTGGTTTAAAAAGTTCTCAAAGTGATCAATTAAAAATGAGATGGTACCATAATTTGGCAATATTAATAATAGTAAGAATCTCTTGATTTACCAGTTGTGGTATTATCAGACCATTAAGTTAACCATTTAAAGTGCCTTGAAATAATTGTTAGGTATCTGAAGCCTGGTACCAACCTAAAGTGTAAAAACCTGAGTACAGTTAGCCAAGGTTTTTCCTTTGGAGGGATCACACCAAATTAAATAGTCTCTGTCAATCTCTTCTTCTATTGCATGAAAGATTTTATCTTCTGTTAATTACTGAGACTGTGTCATCTCCATTGATTCTGGAAGTGAAGACCCTAGATTTTGCTATGAACTTAAAACTACATTTCTCATGATATAGTAGATAAAATGTCACAAAGATGCCCCCAAGCAGCATCTTTTTGCCACCTGACTGAAATTATATTGAGCTAGTGAACAGATTATAATTAATGAAATTTTAATCTAGGATATAAACAAATAGGTTTGAAAATATTTATTTTACTTTGGCATTGAGTTTGTCCACCATGTGCTGTATTCAAGCCAATATGAACAAGCAGAGTGTTTTGCAAAAAGCCTGTGTTCTTAGGTACCGTGCTTATGTCTGGGAGGAAAATAAAAGTTTTGGTGGTGTCGAGCAGTACTTGAAGTCAGTGTGTCATGAATACTGCTTTAATAACTTATTGTGGGGAAAAAGAATACTAAGTTTAATTGCACAGCTAATGTCATGATGTCACCACCCCCTTAACAGCTAAATGATAAAAGTGAGGACGCATCAGCATGAATTGTTAAGGTCTGTACATTATTCATTTAAACATCTGCTGTTGGTTCCTCTTTACATATGGGAATAAATTACACCACATCAGCACATTCTTCATGCTTTGTGTTTAAGCATTTAAAAGTTTTTTTTTGTATTATTAATACTATTTTTTCTGCTTGGTTGGCAGCCCCTGAAGTTATCAGTGCCTATGACTACAGCCAACAGTGTGACATTTGGAGCATAGGTGTCATTATGTACATGCTGTTAGTAGCTTGTAAAAGTAATATAAAATGTACAGACCCATTTATAATACAAGTACTTACAATTTTGCACTGAAATAAAAAGTAAACCTGCGTGCTAAAGCTTCACAAGACTTAACTCTTCCAATTGCTTGTATGTAAACACTACAAATTTCTAAGGAAAATATACGGTTCGGTGTTAAAAGTTGAGTATTTGATTTATGAACCACTTGAATTTTCTGTTATATCAGGATTATACAGAACATTGCAGTGTAACACTGTAAAACTAAACAGAGAGTTTAGGTCGCTCTCTTTCTCATATGTTGGATGGATCTATACATGAAAGCTAAGTTATTGACTGACAGATTTTTGGCCAAAGCCTCAAATGGATTGCACAAGTCAGGGTAAGGGCTGTTCTTTTCCTGACCCAGCAACTTTGTAACTGAGATCTTCCAGGGCTGCCAGTCTCCCTGTACAAGTTACCCCCGTCCTCTGAAGGTTTACTAGTCTGACGTTATTAGAGGAAGAAATGAAAGAGTATGTGCATATTTTTATTGAAGTTTTTAATCATTTATAACATTTGTCTTAGTTACAAAATGATACTTCCTCTCTGAAAAATCTTATCCTACCTATGCCAGATAATATAAAAATGCACTCTAGTAATTAGAAAGTAAATTGTAGCAAAGTACATAAATCACCATTCATATGATGCAACTCAAGTGTCACACGGAATGCAGAGGCCTTTCTTCTTTCATAGTGTGTTTGCGTGTGTGTTCCCCGAGTTTGTCTTTTTCTTCTCTCACTTGCCCCTAGACGATGCCCTAATGCCAGGGTTTTAGCACGCTGCCGCTCGCCGTTTCGCTTGTTGCTGCTATTTTCTGCCCCGTGACTCTTTTACTTGTGCTGCATGCAGCCGAACTGTTCTGTAACTTCAGGCGCTGCTGGTGAGTGCACAGGCACTGGCAGGCAGCTTTGTAACCCCCTCTTTCCTGCCTTTTGTTTGCTTTGGCTCCTCGGTTTGTTTTCTATACAATTAGCTCACTTTTCTTCTTGTGTCAGCTTGATGAAGTGTTCGCAGCTTTAGTGCCTTTATTATGTTCATTTTCTATTATTATTTCTGAAATCCATGTGTACTTTTTGCTCTGATAGAGAACAAGCTTTATTGTTGTACTTCCTGATGTTAATGCTTGCATCGCAGTAGCAGGGTTTGCACAAGATAATACGATAGAATATATTATGAAGTGGTTAGCAGAAATTGGGTGGTTTGACTGGCTAATCAGAATCCAGAGCAGTACCTGCAATCAGCACAACTCACAGCTCAGAACTTGTAAAATTCAGAGCGGTGAACTGTGGTGATTGCAGCCGGAGAGTAGAACTTCTGACCTTCCTCCTTAATTAGCAATATAAATATTTTTTAAAATTAGCATTTTGTAATCACAACAGTGTCAGAACACAGTAACATTAATTCACCCCTTGTTGTGTTGACTATGTACAATACTGTGTATGAATTAATAGAATACAATCCACACACCATTTTATTGCTTAATTTTGAAAATAGTAATACAAAAGCCATAAGATCATCTTCTGATCTTAATACTGGTTGTGCAAATTACTTTTTCTTCCCACCCTGAATAATAGCTTGTGCTCCTGGAGCTCCTTTAATGGGCTAAAAGATACCGTTACAGCCATTATTGCTGCTGTCGCAACTTTGACCCTTCCAGGCTTCAGCTAATGCCTCCCTGGTAATTTGCTAGCTGCCAGAGCTCTCTTTGCAGTGCAGATGGCATGCTCCATCTTGGTACCAAGGGTATTATTGCCACGACAGGCACAGTCTCTACCTATACGGGCAGCGTAAGCCCCGAGGTGACTCATGAACTCTGTTTTCATGAATGTTAATGCACAGGGTTGCTTCTGCATAATGGGGCAATGCCAGCGTGATGGATTTTTATATGTAATTTAAACTGAGGTGTACTTCATGCTTTCCATTTCACCTCTATTTTAACATATACTAATAGGAGCACACACAATAGTAACCAACAAAAAGAAAATCCATTAAAATACAGAAGTATGTCAGCACATTGAAGGAGGAGACTAGCAAGAGTCCTGATGCCTGCTGCACTGGGGAAGTGTGGCCCACACACTGCTCTCTAATAGGAAAGGGTCAGGGGCTGCCTTTTCCCATGCAGTCTGCGCTATTGGATTTCTTGCTCATTCTCCCAAGTGTGCTCAGAGACTCCGGCCCTGCAATAGTGCTCAAAAACCTCTGTGCAACTAAAGAGGTTGAAGATGCCTAATAAAGTACTTCCTGCATTGCAGCAATATGAAACCTATTAGGAAAACGTGGTGCTTTTCATTCCTTTCTAAAGGCACGGAAAACATCTTCACAGATTTTTCAAGGTTCCATGTGATACATTTCACTTGCTTAACTTGATTTCTTTTGCTGAAGTTAGCTGTTGGGTATTGCTGCCTTAGTCTGGAGAGAATTTAGTCCTACCTGTGCATAATGGAATAACAGGCATTGTCACCAGCCAGTACTTAGAGTATTGCGTCCTGAAATGAACACGCTATTCCCATTTTCTGCTCTTTAAATGGAGTTCCATGTGGATTTAAGTTCACATGGATTTTAAGTTAAGGGAGATTGGGAAGGAGAATCAGAGGATAAAAGAAAACAGCACTTTTTGTTGAAGACATTTTTAGATTAAAAGTTTAGGGGAAAATGCAATAAAATATTAATTTCATGTTTTACCTTAAAATTAAAAATTAAAGCCATGTGAATGAAACTCCAGAATATTTTACTTTGATATAAAGTGACAGGTATCCTTCACTCAGATGTACCAATTACATTTTCAGTAGTTACTTCTGTGTTACAGGAGGAGAACTAAAACCATAATTTGATGCAAATAATTTATTTGATGAAGTTACCTTCTTTTTTGTTTCAAATGGCCATAAGTAGGTTTCTTAATTTCATGAAAATATTTGCCATGTAATTTTTGCGTGTCAGTTGTATGTGAATAGTATGATGTAAATTCTGTTAGAAATTTAATCTGGCTTTATTAGTTTTGATTGAAAACTCAGATCACATGATACAGCTTTTCATTTGTTATGCGATTAGTAGAACTCAGATCAATATTTACTTTCAAAGTATATTATACAATAAACATTTACAGATGATGTTTCTGGTTAATACTTCTGTTGGTAAGCAGTCACTGAAACCAAGTATAAGGCAAGTTTAAACACTAGGTTTGACACTAACCTAACTTCTTTAGGAATCCATTTGTTTTAGCTTCATATATATTACCTTTTTATTGTTAATATCATTAAGAATACAACTGGCATAAAGGAAGCAGGTGAGTAAATTTAATTTGCAGATATTCAGATACCACATTTACTCAAATATTTTACTCAAAATAATAAGAAATAACAGGGCAAGAATACAGTTGTGGTATATTTTTTATGAACCTAAGTACTCTTAATGTATATGCTTATGGGTAGGTGTTAAAATTTTTCTGGCATTTCCGATATCTTTGCTTTTTTTATTATCTTATTTTAACTGACAATTTAGCTTAGATGAGGCTAGATAAGGCAATGCTCACACTGTGTAGTTAAAGCAGGTACAGCTTGATACCAGAAAAAAGAGTGCAAAATTAAAAATGATGGTTTGTTTTGCCATAATATTTATGTTTTTCTTCTGAAAAAAATACATCTTCTGTATCAGTAAGAGGATATTACACACTTCCCTATTTTTCTGTGAATCACACTTGCTTTAATTTACTGCTATTCAGTGAAGAACGGGACCTTAGACTGAGAGTTGAACATACTTCATAGATTTGAGAAAATTTGGAACTAAATTTATCACATTTTGAACAGCAGTGTACTTGGTATAGGCACATGAGCAACTGCCATGTATGACTAAGCTAACTTATATAAAGTAAGGCTACAGAATAAGGCGCGTCTAGTAGCCCTTATATGAATACTTATACTGAGTCAGTGACCTGTGTTTGATCCAAACTCTGGTTTTTAGAAAGACAGATGATTAGGACTTAAATGCCTAAACAGAGGGAAATCTGTTTTGTCTTGTTGCTGTTGTTTCAGTTCTTGTGATCCGTATAAACTCAGTGGAGTTTTAGCTCACTAATGTAAAAACAGCGGGGCATGAATTAATGATGCTTCTGATTACTGAAATGTGGTGGTTGCTAGGACAGAACTGTTGAATTGTTTAATGGGAAATACTCCCTTGCCATGAAATCAAAAGAAGTGGTAAGTATATGCTGCTTGTGGTAGGCAAAATTTCTGTGGGGGAAATTTCCTGTGCGTGATGGCAACAGGTTAGCTTCCAGCTGGCCAAGAGGTCTGGATGAATGAATTACAGAACAGCGAAATACCGTACTTTCAGCTTATTTTTTTCCAAGCTTCTGCCTTCAGTTGTATCTTGTTAAACCTTTGGCTGCTACTTTAAAAATCCATATAATAACAATTATCTTTTCCTCATGTGGATACCTAGTGACCAAGATTAAATCTCCTCTTAACCTTGTAACCTTTTTCCTTTAAATCTCTGACGTTTTTCAGAACTTGAGTCACTTCTGTAGAGTTCTTCTGAAGTTTTCCCAGTCCTGCAAACTTTCTGAATTCACAGTGATCCCATAATATATAGTTTTTCCTCACTGGTGAAAAATAGTAGGTATCTGTTCTCTGACCCTAATTTTCTTACTCCTTAAGCTTAGAAGAAAAGCTTTTTGAACTAATAAGAAAAGTGAGACCTGTGGTTTAAAAATCTGGTCTGGGAAACCGTTAGAGAGGCTGGTAAGTACACAGAACCTTTACAGAATAAATGCTGACAGTATTGCAATGAATTCCACAAATGTAGTAGTTCTGGTGTTTTGGTGGGTAGGGTTTTTTTGTTGGTTTTTTTTTTTTTGCTTTTAAGTAGTATGCATTTTCTGAAAAGCAAAAATTGACATAAATGATATTATGAACTAATTTCATAGCCTTGTAAGTAAAATATTCTCTGATGAATTAAAGCACTCAGTTGAAAACGTGTCGAGTTGTTGTTAGCAGAAATGAGATGTATCACGTTGTGGGTTGGGTTTTTTTTCCTAGCAAAACAAGTATTGAAACAACTTCTGAAAGTTGATGCTGCTCACCAAATCACAGCTAATGAATTACTGGATAACCAGTGGATAACAATGAGTTTTGAGGAAGTATCATTTCTTCACCTCGTGTTATATACCTCTTACTTAGCTGGTATGTAGAGATGCTGTGTTGCCTCAGTGGAACTCAGTAGGGTGGAAAATTTAAAAAAACACACAACCTAAACAACAGAACACTTGTAGGGGCCTTATCCGAAGCTCCCAAATCCATTAACATGTTTTGCTTGTATCCCATGGGTTTCTGATAAGCCCATTAACTAGGAGAAGCTTTACACTCTGTTCCTTACCCAAACCAACTTTACCTGATTTCCCACATGCTTTGACATATTATAGAAGTATGGGTTCAGGTCAGGTTTAATTAATCCTCACAACATTCCTGTTACTATAATAAAAATTTGGTGGGTTTTTTTCTGATTTTAAAAACAGAAGATTGAACTACAGGGAAATCTGGCCGTTCTCTGAAGGCAAGTGAGCTCTAGTGCTGGGAAGGGAAGCTGTGAGCTTCCAGCTTCCTGGCAGGGCTGCAGACCACTCTGCTGCGAGAATACCGAACTTTCAGCTAGCTGTGCGATTAAACAGTTGCATCATTTTGTTGCTGAAATTAAAGCAGAGGGGATGTATATATCTTCTACTTAAAGATAACTGTGGCGATTGCAAACCCGGATTTCTTCTATAGCTGGCTTCAATGCCATATAGAAACAGAAATGCCTGTGAATCATTGAAAAATACTCTGGTATGTGGGAGGATCAATAGAGCTTTCTAGTTGAAAAGGACCACTGGTTTTGCCTCACACCTTTCCAGAAGAACCATTCTGGACTAACATACATCTTTCTTTTCTCCTGCTAGTTGAGTAGAGCTGAATGAGAAGCTTTTTTTCCGAGTTTTTCTGTGCATTCTTGTGTGGGGGAGAATAGTCACAAACGAATATGTAACTCTGCAGTGGCCTGAAAAATGAGACAATTTTTATCCGGTTCTGCCCTGCTCTGAGTGCCATACTGTCCGTGCTTCATGAAACCAAAGATACCAACAACTACCATCCATGTGATTTTATGACTTTTCACCATGTGCATTCATGAAGTTTGAGACTAAATTCCTTATGATAACATAATTGCGTGTAGTAAGACCTTCCTATAGTTCATAGCAAACCAGTCTTTCTCTCTGTACCATACAACATTTCAGGCACAATAGATTTTAGCTTTCTTCATTTAAGGAATAGGTAGCAGACTGCTTATTTTCACTATAAACTATCTATGAGTGCAACCCCACAGTGGTTGTCCGTCCCCTGTTTCCACTTTGGCAGTAAATATGTGACACCCTTAAGAATTAATTAGTTTCAGTACAGAATGTTCAAATGTTTCTGAATGTTGAGTGATAACCATTGTAGATGGCCAACAGAATTCCCTCATGCCCAGGAGCTTGCTCTGAAGTCTTTTATGGACACCTTTTGTGGAAGTTGTTATTTGGTCAGAAATACACACCATCAGAAATGAGCTCTAGGAATGATGCTGAATCCACTTGTCCCTCCAGCTGAGCTACTCCTAACACTCTTAGGCTGCTTCCTTAAGGAAAAACTTTCTGGATGAGACAGTGCTTCAGACCATGATCTTGCCTTCCTGCTGCAACCATTCCTGTATGTGACCAGTTGGTGTTTTCTATTAGAGTAGAATTGCAAAGAGGCATTTTGGTATTTTAAATGTTAGCATGAGCTGACTTTCACTGCCATTGTAAGGCTTGGGTGGTTGTGTCTCCAGCTCTAAAGGAGATGGCTTTGGCAGCCCTCTGCCTGTGAGCAGTAGCTCCAACATTAGATGCTTTGGATCCACTGTGCAGGAACACAGTGTGCAGCTGCTCTGCTCCCAGATGGTGCTTAGTTGAATTTGCTCCATGGGCCCAGTACTGTGCATGTGTGGTGCCCAGTGTTCTCGTGCAGTTCTGCTAAATTTAATGAAAAATGGTTTCAAATAAGATGGCTGTATTCTTGAATACCGATGGACCTGTTTAATATTTTTACTACTAAATACATCTCTGTCCAGTACTGACAATTACATTTTATTTATTTAATAATGTTTTTAATTGACACAAATGATCTATCTTCTATAAAGAGGTAAAACCACCAGAATTGTCATATGAGGTAACATCAAAGGTCTTTCTCATGCAATTGTCAGTGTTCAAGGATAGATACTTAGAGAATAAAAACAGGAAAAGCACTCTGTACTGGAATACTATACCTACCTTCAGTCATTTACTGAACCAAAGGGTTTCAGGGTTTCCTGAACCAAAAGAGAGTGGTGGTAACAAAGCTCAGATCACTTTTTTCTACTGGCTTGTCTAAATATTTTTGAACTCCTGTAAAGATTTCCTTGTGGCAAAGAATTCCCCAGCTTCAGTGGGCCCACTGTGAAGGAGAGCCTCCCTTGTTGTTCTGTACCCTCCACCTTCCATCTCATGCTTAATTTGAAGCCTCAGTTGTCTTACTTGCATTCTTGTATGCTGCTTATGGTTTTCATGTGTATTACATGTCACAGTGTTCAAAGTGCTAGTTATGTTTTTCCATTTGTAAAGACCTTGGGTTTTTAGATGAGCATATAAAGAAGAAACAGGGACTTAAAGTGCTAAGTGACACTATGCAGAATTCTTTAGTGAATGCTCATTAAGATGCATGACTACAGCCTGGTTTTGAGAACTACTGAGCACCTGTGGCTCCCACCTTACTTCAGTGGGAGTTGCAGATACTCTGTACTATTGAAAATCAGGACACTGGTTTCTACTCATGCTTGTGCC
This sequence comes from Zapornia atra, assembly GCA_013400835.1. Classification (NCBI taxonomy): domain Eukaryota; kingdom Metazoa; phylum Chordata; class Aves; order Gruiformes; family Rallidae; genus Zapornia; species Zapornia atra. The sequence goes on along the minus strand of VZTU01019181.1, from coordinate 225,454 downwards.
TTCACAGCCTTTGTGATATTACAATAGCCAGATGGGGAACATGAAAGTGCATTATCATGTAGAGAATTCTGCTGTAAAAAAATTAACCCCTTGGAGCCATGTGACACATGAGCGTCTGTGTAGGAGTAAATGCATTTGGCACCACAGTCTCCCACCAGGAAACCCCTACCATCTGTACCAAAAATTTATGAAGGTACAGGTCATTCTGTATGATTAAAACTGGCGTTTCAAACATAGGTGCAGCCAATTTTCTACTCCAGAACAATACTTTAACAATAAAAATTTTAATTTAAAAGTTACCATGTACTTATAGCTAAACAAATGAACCTCAAGCTCAGTTGAAGTTAGTGGATACCTCTGGAGGTTTATGTGTTGTCAGTTTGAGACCATACATAGTTTTGGCCGGGGGCTATGCAAAGGTTTGGTGATTAATTATTTACCAGAAATACTAATTAATGCAGTTCTGTTACTAGTTTTGATTACTCTGATCTTTGTACCAGTTAAAACTTTTCCAGACACGTTTAACTTTTTATATTTGCTAAAAAGTAAGAGCAAAAGCATGACAGAACAGCAGAATATTTTTGAGTTTCTAGGAAACACAAAGATGGTAACACCACTACCTTGTGTTTCTGCATAATCTGCAGGAGTATGGTACTTTTATACTGAGGATAATATTAATGAAATGTAGTGTAAATCTTCTTTTGCAATAAATATTTTTATGGATACACATATTTTAGTTTGATGTTGTAATTTCCAATTACTTGAAATTAGATTTTAAAAATAATAAATTGTTTTCTACCTAATATTATATATTGTATGGATCGTGAAAAAATTTAACTGTAAGAATGCTCTACCTCATTTTCTTCACTTCCCTCTAGGAGAACTTTATATTTTTTCAAGTCTGATTTAACAGAAGGTAGTGTTTCCTTTCAGGTAGTGAGGTTTGGCTTGTTTTCTTCTTTTCTTTCTGCTGATTTTTGTTTTTCTCAGGAAAGCTTTTGAGCATATTGAAGGTGAGCTCTGTCTTAGAATTTTTTGCTATTCTTGTGCTTTTTGGTGAAATGTACAGGTGTGCTTGACTGAAGAGTAAAAGCAAGACCCTAAATATAGAATTTATGCATACAGCATATGAGATTTCTTGGGGGCAAATTGACTTTTACAAGCAAGCAAAATGCTTAAAGGACAAATCTTCTCTTGCCTGACTTATAACCCCAGTTCACCAAAAAGCATTCCTATCCTGCAACTTACTTACAAACATGTTTCTAAAGTTATGTGAGGACTTGAAAAATTTGGTCCAATGAAGGACTGAGGCGCCTAAGGATCCCTAATGATCCTGAGAAGAAATCTGCTTAGAGCTCTTGCTTTAGCAAAGCAGCCTCTCAATTTCCCATGTTCAATTTTCTCGGCTATTTGGAGTTGCATCTTTTGGCGCATCTGGACCTCCCTCCCTTGGCAGTGCTGGTCAATTCGGAGGTGAGTTACAGCCAAAACTGGGTGGTTTCCTGACAGAATGTGGTTGAATATCACAGTTTGGTTTTTTTTTTTTAATAACTGGCAGAGACACAACTTTTTTGTCTGGTGGCCTACTGGTCAGCGTACTTGCTGAAGATGCAGGGGACCCAGGCTCGACATATAGTATAAATTTGCCCAGGGGCAAAGGCTTGTGCTGGGAGAGAGCACGGCATTACTTTTTCTTCTTTTGAGTGAAGTGATGACATTGGGGCTGGACAGCTTATGAGTGGATCAGTTTCCATGATTCTGTAGAGCAGGCGATTGACAAGAATGATAAGGGCTAAAATATGTACTACACAAGTGCATTTAACACACATACACCTTCACTCTACACAATATATGGAGCTAGAAACCACTTCAAAATTTTTTCCTACAAGCAAAATACTGCATTCTTTTATCATAACTCATTAAAATAAATAGCAGTTGCTGTGATATTTTTCTAATGTACAAGTTCCCCTTTGTTTACATTATCTGTAATTACTTGTAGGTTTATCACTGTCCTTGTAAGTTTATTCCATCTTAGTTATCTTATGTTTAGATTTTTCCATTTCTGGGGCCAGTCTCCTTTTTTAATTGATGGTTGTACCTAAGATTGCTCTGAACTAAATCAAAAGCATTGTCTCTAGCTTTCTTCTGCATAGGAAACCCAAGAAACCAGACAATAACCAGTCGCTCTTTTTTTGCCTTGTCTGTAGTTACATTGCGTTTGTTCTTAAAATCTAAAACCTTTCTGTATACATCAGGGATTTTCTCCAGCTTTGTCAACTTTCCCCATGGTTTCAGAAGTGGTTTCAGTATATCCAGACATCTTATTTTTCCATTTACTGCATATCATACCTAATTTGAAGGTTTCTCTGTTTACCTCTGCAATATATTTTTTCAGATGAATGCTTCTTTGATTCTGAACATCTGATAATGAATCAAGAATTTATCAGTTCTTTTTCCTGCTCTCAGTTTACTCATGTTACCTAAAATCTTTTTTCCCCAGTACACAACTGAATTTTTGTCCCCTAAAATATAAATCTAAAATAGTCAAGACTAATGCTTTGAACAGCTCTTGAAAACTTATCATTTCAATCTGTCCTGCTCCTTGGTGTTTTCAAATCCATGTATATGCCACTGAGATTAACAGAATAAATGTGCTCATCAAGCTTGAAATTTTGTAAGTTAGATACAGTCATGGAGAAAACACTTTATTTTCTCTTCCACAAGCAGTTGGGTATCTCTGCATTTTGTTCTGAATTCTGTTAAAGTTTGCTTCCTAAAAATTGAGCTGAAAAAAAGTTGAAGAGGAACAAAAGAAACAGAAACAACAGAGTCTGCCAATTAGTAAACCTCCACTCCTTTTACCCCCAGTTTGCACCAGGTGCTGGTGAATTAAACCCAACAGGTGTTCAAAGCAGCCAACACAGATAATTAACTTAAATGGCCCTATTTCCTTAAAAACTGTCGGGAAATAAATACCCTCTTCTCTTTTATGTGGTGTACAATTATCTGGAAATCTGTAAGGCCTAGATATTTTTAAAAGGCCTAAACTCAGACCCTGCTTTTTTGGGTGCAATTCACTGCACACTATGTACCTAACTACATAATTGATCATGCAAAAAAGATAGTTAAAATGTGTGTTGTCAGTTATGCCCACAGTTGTCATATTTGCAGATGTAAATCTGCATCCACAACAGATGAGGCTGGTTTACAAAGCCAAAGCTTACCTTTCTAATGGTTATGAGTGTTTATGCCTCGAATATTCGGTACACCTGTGTACATGGATATCTGTTTCCAACAAAGGAAATACTTTCTAAATACCAGTCCTCCAGTAAAAGAAAACAAGTAAGAGCATGAAATAAGAATTGATAGGCTAATAAGATTAGGTAAAAGAGCTTTAGAAAAAAGTCTCGCCTGTGACCTCTTTCCTCTATTGGTTCTACTGTGTGACCTCAGAAAAAGCTGTTATAATCATATTTTCTGTGTTGCGCTTACCACTCTGTACAGTGCAGATGAAACACTACCTAGTAGCCATAAATTATTAATTTGTATTAAACAAAAGTTCTAGAAATTCTGCTTCATGCCACACTAACTGGAGTTAGGTAAACTGCCATCCTTACTTTCAGGCTACATAGGCACAAAAGACTTTTCTTTGCCCAGGAATGTCTGGTCTTTGGCCTAAGCCCTTTTGAAGAGGTAGGTCAGGCAGTGTTTACAGAGTGGCATAAGCTAGGATTTACAAAAAAACATTGAAAACTACTCTTTCTCAGAAATGGGGCCTGAGGAGCTAGAGGTGGCACTGGTAATGTTCCTGCTCTTTTTTATGCTAGTCTAGGCATGGAGTACGAGTACAGGAGACTTCAGTTTCCTCTTCCTTCAGAGCTGCTCCCAGGTAGTTCCTCTCAAAGGGAGGATGTTTCTTTAATTTCTTATAATTTTATGTCTCCTTTCACATCATTCATTATTTATTGCTCGAAGATCCCTAGCACTTCTTCCACAGATAGAGGATACCACGTTTTGGATTCCACTGCCCAGACCATATATGCTCAAATTAGTTGTGGCAATGTCTGTTCTTATGTTTCCCTTCTCTTCCCCCTCCTTTACCACACAAGATAAAAACTGGAATGTGGCAAAAATATTTAAAATAGTGATGGGAAAAATCCCCAGCCTTTCTGTACCCAAAGTGCAGCACTGCTGTATGGACAAGATTGTTCCTGCTTATAACTTGGCGCTTGATCACCGTGCCTAGAAGACTTACAAGGGATGCCTCCCCAAGAGATGTCTTTCCTTCCAAATTAACTAGGAAGTCACAGACAAATAGGCAAAACCCTAGAATATAAGAAATGAGTTGCTGGGTGTCATGGTTTTGCGACACTGGGTGAGATATTCTAGCTTGCTCTGACAGTGACAGCAGGAAATGCTATTTAGGGATATATACAGACCTGGCTATTTCCTCCCATGTAGTACCATTGCATCGAGAATTGTCCTTAGAGTTGTTAGAAGATACATCCCAACATAATCCTTGTAGTATTCATTATGGACCTGTTGTCAATGAACATGTCTGATTCCTTTTTGAACATGCTGATACTATCTTTCTCTGCAGCTGCCCGTGGCTGCAAGATCCAGAAATGCACTATTTATCAAGTAAAGAAATATTTTTTCCTGTTTCAAATTTATCACCTACTCGGTTCATCAGGTAGCCCTTATTTCTAGAAGTGCAAGATATGGTAAATAGCTCACAATTGTTATTAAGTAAAATCTAGGTCATATCCCTCCTCAGTCACCCTCTCACCAAACCGAAGGTCCCCAAATGTTTTGGTCTCTTCTCATATACTCACTTTCATTAATTTAATTCTCTGTAACATTTGTAACTCCATTATGTTGTCTTTGAGATGTGGAGACAAGAACTGTGTACAATGTAAAGCACTGAGGTTTTATATATTAGGAGAATTGTATGTATAGCCATCTCAGAAAGGTCAAATGCACTTGGCTTTCTGGATACCATTGTTTGTCTAGTCATTGATGCCAGGCAGCCCTCACGATGGATGAAAGATTGTTTTCCTGCATTGAGATGAACAGCCTCTTTGAGCTGAGCATCTTGTAGATCTGCTCTGGATTATTTTCCCCTCTCTTTTTTTTTCTTTTTTTTTTTTTTTTTTTTTTTTTTTTTTTTTTTCCCTCTTTTTTTTTTTTCTCTCCCTTTTTTTTTTTTCCCTGAAGACTCTTTCATTGTGTTCTGCAAGGGAAAAGAAATATGACTTCATCCAAGGGTAAAAATATGCGTAGAACACTTCCAGGATTTCAGCTGTGTAAGAATTTTACTAACGAACCTGCAGATGTTGTCACTTATGTGGGCTGCTCTTTTCCCACAAGATAGAGTCATGTTGAGAATTATTTCATTGATATTAGTACTCTAGGGTCTTTTAAATCCTCCAAAGGGTATCAGCTGCCTCCAAACCCTTCAGTATTCTTTCATGAGGTGGCAAGACAAAAGGGTAGTACACCTGTTTTACCAAATACAACACTTGGAAAGAAGAATTCAGCTTTCGAGACTTAGAGTGCTATGAGTACATTCTCAAGCGCTCTTATTAACACTTTATTGAAGGTTTGTTTAAAATGACACATAAAGTAATGTGTAATTAAAGATAGGTTGTTTTGTATCTCCCTGGTAAAACACTAGTTTGCATTCAGGTAGGAAACACAATGCAGGAGAACCAATATTTCCCGTTCAGATGACCAGGGTTTAGACATTTGGGTTTCTACCTGTATATTTAGGAGTGTGGTTTGAAATTTACAAATCTTGGGCTACTTCATCTGTTAGTACTGGATATTATTTGTATTAGTAGGAGCATTTAGAGAATGATATTTTTGAAAGTCAAGAAATTGTTGTCCTTAGACTGACTTGAAAGGCTTAGTTTTTCATTAGGTATACATAATTGTTACTAAAATCACTGATTTTTATCAATTAAAGATGTGTACCAAGGAATATTCAGTTGTTTTGGTAGCTTTGTTGTGTTTCCTCAAGAGATAAATCTTATAGTAAAAGTTGGACTTTGTCCATTGAAGACCATTGATCCTATCATGGCTGAATTTTAATGGTGAAGGAGACCAGAGAAAGAGATATCGAAGAGCCATAGTGGGGTTTTTTTTATAATATGAATACTCCATTTTAAATTGTGTTTGAATATTATTATGAGTTAATATTTGTGATGTTGATGCAGCTACGTAGTTAGTGAAGATTAAAATAAAGAAAATAGTTGTATACAATGGTTAAAGCAAGGAAGTTCTGTCGCAAAAAGACTGGATTTAAAATTGAAAGGTAAGGAGCTTGTCTCTGTGTACTGTGGGGGTGATTAAAGATTATCTGTTATAATGAAGGTTTTTTTCTGTATGATCTTGTTTTTACATATTTTATGATGTATAGTACAGTAGAGTTACACTAGAATAGCACTTTGTAACTGTTCTCTGTTGCACTATTTTGTTCATATGCGAGTTCTTCCCACCTTTTTAGCACATTTATGAAATTGTAGGCTTTATTTTTATTTTATTAAATTGTAGTCTCCTGCGGGCAGGTCAGTATACCCAGTGTCAAGTTCAAAGTGGAATTGGTATTGCCAAGAAAAGAAGGGAGAATTGGACAAGGCCTTTGTGCCTTCTTACCAGGAACTGGGAAATAAAATCTTACTGAAGTCAGCAACTGTCTCACTTGGAGCCATAAAAGGAATCATAGGAAGACCATCAACTCTGAACAACTTTAGAGTAAACAACAATTACTTGTACCCAAGTAAGCAGACTATATAAAGATTTACAAATAGATTCTGAAGTGTTTGCCTCTTTATTCTCCCGAACCCTTTAATCAGATAGCTTTAGCTTTCCTTCAGCACTGAAGAAAACCTAACAGAAATGTGAACTCCTAACCTGTAAGAGGACATCCACAGATAGCATTTTTGTCAGTGTACAGATTATAGAATTGCCTAAAAATGTAGGTAATTTATTTGTTCTATACTAATGGGCACCATGCCAGGTATTTTGCTGTATTTTACGTACATTTACTTTATTTTTGTCATAAACATTTAGTGGGGGAGAAGAAAGGGGTGGGAAATGAGGCCAGAGTCTGTAACTGCATGCTTTACACTCTGAGAATATTCTAGGAAATTGCTTATAAATTTGCTTGAGGCATTATAGCACAAGTGCTTTAGTCTATGGAATTGTTACTGCTATTTTTAGGTTGCTGTCAATTGCTTATTTTTAAGCAGAACTTATTTTGAGCTTGACAAATGAGAAATGTATTTTTAACTACAATGGAATCACTATGGCTCTCACTACTCAATTTCTGGTGTGCTGATTAAATTCTTTAAATAAAACAGGTGTTAGAGTAATGGCCTTTACAAGTTAATTAATCCTCATTTTCAAAAGGATGAGCTACCATTAAGCTTAGGTTTATTATACATATGTGTAAATTGCAGCGTGATTTACTGTTGCAGAGACAAAGCCATTCTCTAAGGACAGGCCTTTCCAGAAGACTGGCATTGCAGTACATGATGTGAGGAAAACATACACACTTCTTTTTGGTTGAAAACATTCCATTAAATATGTGTACATACTATGTTATGGCTTATTCAAGCAATTCTGCTGAGCTTATCAGTCTGAGGAGACAGCACCTCCTTAAATACCTTCTGTCTCCGCAATAATATTGAAATTCTTTTTACAGTCTTCACAGCCTCGATTTTATTTAGGTGTGAAGTATTGCTATTACAGGGTCAAAATTTTTCTCTGTACGTATGAGAAAACCTGGAAAGATCTTTAGAGTAGACTAAGTCAGAGCTTTTTGACATATAATATTAAAAGGATAACATATCACTCATTCTCACTGAAGAACATAGCTGTCTGTATAATCAGGCACCTTTCCAGAGTATTAATCTTCTACTTTCTATTTTTTGGACAAGATCAAAGCCGAATTTGTTGAGGAGCTCAGTATAAAAGTTGCATTCTACAAAACGCAGTGAGTGTAAGAAAGTCACAGGTTTCTATACTTTTGTGACAGAATTCAGTGAGAATTTCACTTTAAGCAGGACATTGTCCTTTCCTTCTCTTTTTGTTGGGCAGTCACACTGTAGCAAAGTCTACTTCACACATGGGCTCTAATAGTCACACTGTTTTTATTTCATGTGTTTCAAATCTTTAACAAAGTCCAGACTGCTTTCTGGTTCTCATGACACCAAAATGTTAGGTCAGACTGTGGCCCGAGTAACTGTCTCCTCAGCTATTACCCCACACTGCTTGTTCTTTTCATTTAGTGAGACAGTCACTTGAAGGGCATGTCTGGGCTCACTATTACAGCAGTGCCTGCATCATTAACCAACCTTGCGGCAGTCCTACCTCATCACCGTAGTTGCATAGTGGTAAACTTCTTTCCTAGACAGGGCACAGTACTGAGGGTGCTGGCAAATTTTCAGAAGCCTGACAAATTTGCTGACATTTTCTACCACCCCTGTTCTTTTGAATGAAGGAAGCTTGAAAATGCACTACACATCTAAGGCTTATGTCATTTTTACAGCACTAGCAGAATACAGTAAGTGTTATTTGCCTTTAGACAGTGAGCTATTTACTTGTTGTAGGTGCATTTTCCTATACTGAGGTATTAAATAATTTCCCAGCTCTGTTGATCTTAAGATGCTTTGGTTAGCGCACACCTTTTGTGGCTGGCTCCTCAAGAGACCTGAATTTGGTCTCACCTGTTCTGACTTCAGTCTCCTTTCCTCTGCATTCCTGGATCTATTTGGTATGTTGTTCTGTTTTACCTGGGTACATTTCTGTTTCCATAGCTCCTCAGGCCTTTTGCCACAGAGACGATACATAGGTCATGCGAGTCTCATGTGTGTCCAGTGTTGCCCTGATGTATCAGTGCTTTTTGATGACAGAAGAGGGCTATGGGGCTCACAGGGAAGAGGGCAGCAGCCTGTCAGATTCATGGCTTGTAATCTGCCTCCTGCCCAAAGCTGTGTCAGGGAAAGAAGAGGGTAAGGAGTTAGGATGCAGGCTGGATGTATTGTGAAGGTGATGTTGACAAACTGTTGTGGATGGAAACAGCTGGGAGGCTCAAAGCAGTCGAGCTTGTATTGCCATTGCAGAAGTGTAGAGCACCGTCTTCCCAAAGGCTGGAGAAGAAACTTTCATTATGTCAGTGACTCCTAGCGTTAAACCTCTTGTTAAACAAAACAGAGCTCTTACAATAAGCTCCATGGATTTTTCATTTTTCTTCCTTATCCTATTTTTTTTCTTTATGCCTTTTTTCACTCCTTTTCAATACCGACATTTCCACTGTTGATTTTTTTTCATTTGTCAAAAGATTTCTTTTCTTCTTCCACAAATCTCTTTCTTGTTTCTCCTTTTGATGTGGCTTTTCTCTGTGTTTCTCTTTCAACCCTCAGAGCTTACTTTAGTCTCTTCACTGTATTTGCTACATGGAGGAGCACTATTGAAAAATTAAAAGTAGATTGCATGGGAATTTCTTATTTCTCAATTTCCTCTAGAGGCCTGTTGCTCTTCCCTCCTATTTCTATGAAGTTTACCATCCTCAAATGCTTCCTTCCATGACTTCCAAGCCATTTTCCTCATCTTTGCCTCTCTTGCTTTGTCCTTCCATTTAACTTCCCCTTCACTTACTGTTGCTTGATATTTAACTTCTCATGTGGGTTAAGTATTCACAGTAGCATTCAGATCACAATGTTGTGGATAAATACTCCACTCTGCATCTCCACTCCACTGGCAAACACTAACTTTCCAACTGCATCTACACTGGCTTTTTGCTCCTTTCTTTTCTTTCTTCTTTTACACACTCAGTAACATAGCTGTGTTGGCAGTAGTAACTGTTACCACCACATTATAACCACAGTCTTGTATAACCCATTACAGATCAGGTCTGTACGACATTGTAATTTAAATAGCAGTTGCTGGCAGCCTATCTCTGCTTGTCCTCTTATTATTACAACCACCAGTAGAGCTGTTCTACTGGGAAATTTCAAGTGTAGATAAAGCTTTAATCAACAGTAATCTGATCCTTTAAAAATGCAACACCAATTCATTTATTTCTCATTTCACATATGAAATTTTAATAGGTACAATCACCCTCAAGGATGTTTCAAATATTAACATTATGCACAATTACAAAACAGAATCTTTTTTCTGTATGAAACTATCAGCATCTTTGAACCAAGTAAGTAGTTTTCTGTGCAGACATCAGGTTTACTATCAATCAGAAACTTATTAACAGCTGTGTTAGCCCTAATTAAGTGCAGAGCAATGGCAGACTTTTTAATTAAGCCTTATTTTCCTAAGAGGAGACTGTTGGTTCTTTCCCTCCTCCCCCGCCCCTTTCTCTTCCCCACCTCTATCCTTATTTGTTGTGGAGAGCCTGCTTTAAAAATAAATGGGACACAAGATGGGGCCACTGACGCAGGGCCAAGACACTGGGAAATAGTTCCTTTACAGAATACTGGCCATATTTTATTGCTTTGGCTTCGTAAATCAATTCCATATTTTTTAACTTTTCTACAGTGTTTTTAATTTGTATTTCTTTTTTAGTTCTCTTCTAGTCTGAAGTGTGTTTCCTGCATTGTCAGTGTCAGCAGAAGTATTATTGAAATTAATTTTAGTGTATAAATTCATATGAAAGTGGAGACACATGACATCATATGCACTAAAAAGAGGTGCTTGTTGCCTAAGTAGACCTCTGGGTGTGTACTACAATATATAAAGTGCTTAGCTGTTTTGAGAGTGAATGGCCTTGCAGGTAAGTTGAAAATTAAAAGTTTCTGTGAGTGTTTGGTTTTCTTAGTCCTGAGCGGTGTTGAGTGGTATTCCGGTACTCATCAAGGAGGGAGAGAAGTACCCCAAAAAGTCTCTTGATCTGCACTTTCTACCTGGCACTGTTTAAACTGGAGGTCTTTTGTAACGACAATCAGTGGCTTGTTGCTTTGCTCAGAGGATAAGCCATCTGTACATGTAAGAGGGCAAACTAATATCTTACTGCCTTTGACAAAGTATTGTCAAGCATTAATATTTTTATTTACCATTACAGGTATAAAAGTGTCTTTACCTGAGCTCTATTCAGTTTATATTTCAATCTGAGAGACAAGATAACCTGACCTTGATGCACTGACAGTTTTACACCAAGGGCTCCAGTGAAATGCTGACATTATACATGGGATAAGGAACTGTCCCTTACAGTTTAAAGGGAGGGTGGATCACCACATGAGGTGAATTCAAGGGTTCACTTCTCAAACCAAACCCAACTCCTGGGTTTGCTTTTGCAGTTTTTAGGCACCAGACTGGTTTCCTTTGAGCAATACTTTCAGCAGGAAGAATGCAACGCATCTCTGGAAAAAAGTGCCTCAGTGGTGTTTTAAGAAAAACAAAACCAAAAAAAAATGGGGGAAAGTGGTCAGTCAAGACATTGAGTGGCAAGCAAGTTTAAAAGGGGCAATATATCACTGGAACTTAAAAACATCCTCCTGGTGTTGCCAGGCTAGCCTTAACGCTGTGAGTGCTGGGGAGCTGGACTTGTCATTTTCTAAGGGCTTGCAGAGCGCTTCTTGCAATCTGAGCTGGCTTGTGTGTAAGGCACTGATGTAGTAATGTAAGCACTGAGGTCAGTAAAATCACACTAGCAGTTGTGGTGGCCAGGAATGGTGTTAAAATGTTGTGTCTCAATTATGGCAGGAAATCGAAGTCCAGATAGAGCAGCTCTTTATCTGTGATCATGAAGGCATGGCCTAATTGTCTGTAACAGAGTATGATGGAAAGTAAGAGCAACACTGCTTGACTCCTGTTTGGTGAAGCAAACTGGTGTGTTGTTTGGGGTATTTTTTGCAGCTACACTTATTGTGAGGTTTCTGTGTTGTTTCCACTGTGAATTCTGGGTTTGTATATTTAGACATTTCTGATAAATCTGTAAGTGGTACAGTGGTTTATTGCAGTCCTAGTGCTTAATGAATGACTGTTTTTTAAGTTCTCTGGCTATTGAAACTTAATCCAGATTTTAGTCTAACCCCAGGTTTGTTTCCAGGGAGAAAGCGACTGAGATAATACCCAGGCATATTAAAAAAGATAATATATTTTTATAATGGTTACGGATCATTTTTATACTGATGTTGTCTTGAATACATTGGATGTATATGCTTCAAAAGTGTCCAAGTTTGGTTGCTTGTGTTCTCTAACTTTAATAAAAAATAGAATAAGCTCATTAATCTCTTCTGCTTCTGCTCTCTGTTCCTCATCCACTTATATTAGGTTCATATTGTAAGAAATCTTTATGTTCTCTGAAGAGGACACATTAAAAAATGCCATTTTACTTCTTTTGATGGCAATAGTGTTAAGGTGAGATCCTTGACATCCAAACAGGTTGCTCCAAGGTGCTCTGGACAAGGCAACTGGAGGGAAGGGATGCCAACCAGAGGAACAGGCTTGAGAAGTGGCCCCATCCAAACCACATGAAGTTCAACAAGGCCAAGTGCCAAGTCCAACACACCGGTCCGGGCAATCCCAAGCACAGCTATAGGCTGGGTAGAGAATGGATTGAGAGTACCCCTGAGAAGAGCTTGGGAGTACTGGTGGATGAGAAGCTCAACACAAACCAGAAATGTGTGCTTGCAGCTGAGAAAGCCAACAGAATCCTGGGCTGCTTTAGAAGATGTGCGACCAGCAGGTTGAGGGAGGGGATTCTTCCCCTCTACTCCACTTTCTTGAGGTCCCACCTGGAAAAGATTTGGATGCGCCTTCCCTGACAGTGTTCAAGGCCAGGTTGAATAGGGCTTCGGGCAACCTGGTCTAGTGGAGATTGTCCCTGCACATGGCAGAGGTGTCGGATCTTTAAAGTCCCTTCCAACACAAACTATTCTATGATACCCATGATTCTATGACCAAACCTGTGCCAGCAGCAGCTGCTTGGTAAGGAGTGCTGGAGTAACCAGTGTGATACAATGGACTTTCTTGGAAGAAGGACTGGAGCTTGCATGAGGGTATGGCTTTGGTTACATGTGTTTAAGTTCTTAGGGTTAGTTAAAAGCCCAGTGCTGCATGAATGGTTTGGTTTTCCCAGTGCAATGAAGTTAACTATTTTAAGTTCAGTACTTGAGTGATTCATTCTCTGAACTAAAAAAACCCCCACAAAACCAAGCCTTAAACCATAGTAAAAGTAGCCTTGTATTTCTAATTTTTTGGGTTTGTTGGAATTGAGTTCAAAGTAACACTCTCCTCCTGAGTTTGTCCCCTATTTGGTTTAACTAAGGAGTTTCTGCCCTTTTCTATCTAGAATACCTGCTTTCCAAAGGTGAAAATTTGTTGTTGTATCTGCTAGACTGATAAGAGCTCTATTACATTCAGCTAGGGCTACTCTCATATGTCCAGTGAGGAGCTTTAGCTGCTGGAGTTACTTTGCTTTTCTGTCCCAATTAAACTTTAAGGAGCGCTATAAATGATGCAGTGCTTACTCGAACAACTACTGTTTTCTGGCAAAATTTGAATCCAGTGTAGAATTAAGGTTTAATTAAAATACACCCTAAAAGTGAATTTATCTTTCTTGTTGATACTGTAAAGAAGTGCAGCATAGTTTATCACGCCTGCACTTAAGATTTGCATGAAAAACAGAAAGATATTGTGCAAACATTACTATATCCCAATTCAGAGTCAGCAAATAAAAGATGGCAATTAAAAAAAAATTTACTCCCTTCCCATAAGTAAGTGGTTTGCTAATTATCTATAAAGATACAAAGATAGGGCAGTCATAATCTAAGACTGACAATTGAAGAATGGAGTTGTTGGAGGCTTCATAACATTAACTAGGAAATGTTTTAGAAAAGATGGTGCATCACTACAAACTATCAAAGCGAAGGAGACACTGGGGCGAATGAGCAGAAAGAGAAAACAGCTGCACGAGGGTGACCATTGTTACAGGTATGCGATAAGGAATGAAGGCCACATCTATCAGCAATGAGGAAAGTCAGCAAGAACATCTTTGAAAGAGATAAAAGGACTCTCATCTCCCTTTTCTCCCTTTATTTATTCAGTGAATATCAGTGCTTGCAGAAAGCACCTGGTTGACAGCTCTGTACCTTGTAGCCCTTGGTTTATTCCCAGCAGGGTATACAGTACAGACATCTACAATACCACTTTCTCCTGTTTGCTCTCCTGACAGGTAATGTAGGGTATGCTTTTATTTCCAAGGTGTGTTCAGTCATGAGCCTGTCTGTCCACTTCCGCTGCGGTGTGAGCGCAGGCTGGGCTGTCTGGCACACTTGGAGGCTGGACTACAATGAGGCAGCTAATGCTGTTACTGCCCCAGCCATCGTCCCCACCCTTTGGTGCATGTTGCCACCCCTGAGGCAGTGATGTCTAATCCACTCATGAATCAATTATTGAACTGTCGCATTTTTCAGCCTGGCCTATTAAATTAAACTGACATCAGTCTCATCTCACAAAGACATTAGATAGTGATGAATTTCAGGTACTGTTAACCTGGTTTTGAATTGGCCAGCTAGAGACAGACAGATTCATTTTTCATTTCAGCTGCCAGATCCACTGTCAGGTTCTATCTTGCTGTTGTTGTTGTGACTTGCTGATCAATGGGTGGCCTTCCTTGCTAACTCTTGAGAGGGAGCAGTTTCATAAGGAGAAAGGGAGCGTAAGAAAGCAGGAAAGGCCAAAACCTGGTGGGTTTTTTCTGACTGTATTAGAATTGTGAGGAAGAAAGTGCACACACAAACAGTGAGATTGGCTGGCTAGTTGAAAAAGCTTCACTGGAAGAAGCAGCAAAAAACTGACTACATGGGCTTTAAAGGGCACCGTGTAGAATTAATGCAGCTCATGTCAGGGGAACTTACATCTATAGAAAAATGGAAATTAAATATTCCATACTGCCAAGAGCATTGCTTTATAGCATCAGGTACCTGAAATATACCTACTGTGTAAAATGCCCAGCTTGCTCTTTGCTGTACTTCCATTCACTGGGTGCATCTGCTAAGGATGCTGGGGAAACATTTTTACTGCGGCTTGTTAAAAGGTAGAAGGTCCCAAGACTGCTCTGAGCTGCACCTGCATATGTTTGACTTTGGGCTCATTACCTTCACAAATTCTGTGCTTATTGGCAACAGAAATAAAACAAGAAGGTGTTCAAGTGGAGGTGGACTGCTACTACAGTTTATTCAGTTTTCTCTACCCAGGACTTAACAGGAATTGGTGAGTGTCTGTGTGCTTCATTTTGACTCCTCATAGCAAGAGAAAGCTGTGGGATATGTTACACATGGGCATGAATGACCTGAAGGGCAGCACCCTGGTTAACAAAGCAGGATGCTGACCTGTGCCAATGCACCATAAAGCCTGTGTTTGTGAGTGCATTTCTCTTTGAATGCGCTGCTCTTTTTCACAGTGAAAACCAAAAAAGTTCAACACGGAAATCCTGCCAGATATTTCTTGCCTTCTGGAGCTGTGAATTCATTCCTATTAATAGAAGTCTTAATTGACTACTCTAGAGCAACTATAAAAATTGATTAGATGCATATGAGGAAATAAACAAGGGTCAGGCTGTAGTGAGGCAGTAATATGAATTTGATGACCTATTAGGACATTTTTATGTCTAACAAAGGATTTTTTAAAAATAAACATTCAACACTTCATCCAAATTCTGCCCTCCAGTATTTCTGTCACTCTAATGAATACATAATGAAAGCAAATATTTGGTATAGCAAAAGAATCATAGAGAGTTTTGGGTTGGAAAGGACCTTAAAGATCACCTAGTTTCAACCCCCCAGCCATGGGTAGAGACACTCTCCACTAAATCAGGCTGACTCAAAGCCCTATCAAACCTGGCCTTGAACACTTCCGGGGCAGGGGCAGACACAGCTTCTCTGGGCAGCCTGTTTCAGGGCCTCACCACCCTCACAGTGAAGATTTTTTCTCTTATATCTAAATCTACCAGCTTTTAGTTTAAAGCCGTTACACCTTGTCCTGCCACTACATGTCCTAGTAAACAGCCCCTGACCAGCTTTCTTGTAGGCCCCCTTCAGGTACTGGAAACCTGCTATAAGGTCTCCCAGAGCATTGCTGAAGAAGCTCAACGCTCTCAGCCTATCTTTGTAGTAGAGCTGCTCCAGCCCGGTGGCCTCAGCCCAAAAGCTCCATGTCTGTCTTGTACTGTGGGCCCCAGCTGGATGCAGTATTCAAGGTGGGGTCTCACCAGAGCAGAGTAGGGGGGAAAATCTTCCCTCCAGTGTGCCGACTGTGCCTTGGTGTTGCCTGCAAGCTTGCTGAGGCTGCACTCAATTCCACATGGCATCCATGTCACCAATATAGATGTTAAACAGCCCTGGTCCCATACCATTACCTAAGGAATGCCACTGTTCTCCGCTTGAACATCCCATTTTTTAAATTTTACTCCTCTATATTTTTGGAAGTTTTCGTTACTTGACATGTAAAACATCTATAAATTTCAAGTGAGGTCAAATTAGTAAAGCTCAATAGTTGTTCGTTCATCTTAATTTGACCAAGAATGTCCTCTAGCTCATTCTATTTACTAACAAATTAAAAAAAGAGCAATTTGCACATCATCACATGCCATATGTCCATTCCTCTCCTGGGCTCTGCTCTACAGCAATGTTAATTGTCTTGCCCAAACCCTCTTCTCCTGAGTTGTGACCACTCCTGATGAGACAATCAGAAACACTGCTGAGCAGATTAGGGAATGATAAAGCATAATATTGAGCCACATTAAGAATAAATTAACTTCTGCAAAATGAAGATAAACCTGAAATGTTGGCATATAACCTACGATTTCAAAGGTAGAATCTACAGCTTTCAGTACTTGCTTGAAAAGATGGGTTTTCAGGCTCAGTATTGCCTGAAATTCAGAGGTTTTAAAGGCACTTTGCAACGAAGAAACAAAATCATTAATGAGTAGAAAACATAGACTGTTGCCTAAATTTGTTTCTGTTTTAGTAGACTTTGAATAAGGCATACAAAATTTAAAAAAACCTCACAGTCCCTTAAATAAAGACCATATACTCTTCTATTGGGCAAATGAGTTATTTAATAAATCTGTATGTAATAGGTAAACTGGATTAGATGATATTGAACAAAAATAAGGACCATAAGCCTGCAGTGCAGTAATGAGCTTACTCATTACCTTTTCACCCTGGCATTCAGAGAACCAACATTAAATCACAAGCTTTGTCTTTTATGCTAATACATAGTATTTAGGTGAGGATGCATTATGCCAGTTCCATACCTGGTAGCAGAGCACCTGACATGCAAAAGGACACACCTGAGCAGGGATCCAGCTGAAGCCAGTTTCCAGCATAGGTGCTAGTGGGTGGGGGTGCCAGGAGTCACCCTGGTTTGCTGGGGCTCTTTGACCAGCTCATAAAGAGGTGTTAGAGAGCTCTTACTCTCTTCTGGTGATTAAGCCCAGGCATGAGTACCTGAGGACAGTGGCTAACTTAACAGACCTAAGTATGGCTCTAGGAAAAAAAGAAGTTTCCAGAAGAAGGGTCCAAGCATTGCAGGAGCCAAGGCTTCAGCCCTGGAGGTGCCTGGGCAACTTTAACTGCCTGTGGCCCCTAGCATCTGCAGAGTGCCCAGTACACTACCAGCTGGAAGAGCTCTTGTCTGTGTAAGTAATGAATGTTTCTTACAATTCTCACCTTCGAGGGTGTCTGTGTTGCTGCTTCTCAGGGCACTTAATCAAATCTGATGCTGACCACAGGGTTTTCTCATTTCTCTGTAGCTTTCCTGTGTTGGTGCCACTGTTAAGCTTTATGTAGGTTACTTGGTGTAACAATGTTAGCAGCCTCTGATAGAGGTGCTCTGTCCCTTCTCTGTTTTGAAGACTGCTGAGGCACACTAAAGAGGGAAAGAAAAGCTTGCTCTATGTACTTGCTGATTTTTAGAACCTGTTATGTGTACGTACCCCCTGCTGCTGTAGCACCTGGGAGCACTCACCATGCACAGTTGAAATGGCTGATGAACAAATGCTATCAGATGAGGGGGTGAAAATGAAAGGCAGCCAACTCTCAACTCCTACTAAACATTCATCTTTCTTTTTATCTTAGGTAATATGGTTAGGTTGGAATTCTGTACTTTTTTTCATACAGTTTTTTTTAACAAAATACTAGGTTCTGTGGGTGCAGAGAAAGTACTGCAAATATGAGATCTGAAAAGAGTCAGACATTAAAAAGAAAATATTATGAGTCTTATTACTATTAATGTTTTGATAATTTTCTCTAGTATTTTCATGATTTTTGACCTCTTAAAGCTGTCAGTGCACAAAAATGGAGTACAGCTATGACAGGCTTATTTCAGACTTCCTTCCTAGTGTTTATTCAGTGATACTAGAAAATAGTTATAAAGTTAGCATCTTAATTTTAATAACACTTTTTTTTAATGTATGGTCAATCTATCTTTTTATTATGACAAGTTATTTTAAACTATTTAGTATTCAGGATATTTGCAGTTGCAATGAACAGGTTCATTTAAACACCAAATCAATCAGTATTTTCACTAGAGAGAAAATTTTAAGTACCAATTAAGAATGAAAAAGCAATCTACATCCTCTAATACAATATTAATGTGCTGAGAGGGGTGATCCCAACTGCATGAGAAAAAAAATGTAGCTGTGCATATGCTTGCCTTAAGAAAAGGGGTTTTTTCTGTCACTTAAAATCATTTAATGAATAAAAAGTAGCTCTTTTATAACCACTAATGAACAGAAATCCCATCAAATTGCAAGGCATCAACACATGACATTACTCTTAAACTAAGAGTGCAGTAGATTATCCCAGTGATAATGGAGGCTATGAGTACTCAGTAGGATGGATGGACTGCACTTGCCTTGCTATGGTATACTCTTATCTTTCAGCAGTGCATAGATCACAGTTAAGAGTTATGCTGGGTGCTTACTTCTGTTACTGCCTGTTGGAACATCAACCTCTCTGCTCATAATGAGACAGTTTAAAAAAATACAGAGTCACAGGGGAAGTCATGTCCTATAGGTAAATGAAGACACTCATTTGATCAATGATCTGCTGAGAGGAATGCTGGCAGTCTTGCTGATGAAGTAACTTTAACCCAGACTGATCAAGCATTTGGACACCATAAGGCGCAAAGGATCTAGCCCTGATGCTGTAGTCTAGTGGCCATATTATCCTTTTGTATTTCCAGTTTGGGTTCTGTTTGCTTTGAAATGAGTGGAGGAGCATGTGAACTGGTCTTGGGTGAGGGGAGCCAAGTTCTTTACAGAAAAAAGCCTTGGATGGGGGTGTCCTGTTTAGGTGGGATTTAGGTTGCGTAGAAAAATTATTTTAAAAGCCTCCAGGAACAGCAGGGCCAGGTCAGGAGACATTTATTGAAAAAGAAGGAACTGGTGCTTTAACTGAAAGGGGTTTTATCACCTTGACTTAGATAGCTTTGTTTCAGTTTAACACCTGCTTGGTTCTTTAGTGGTTGATCTGCCTGGGATGTCACTGAACAGTAAGGTGACAACCTCACCCTATCAAAATGACATAAAATACATTTTCTTTTAAGTTGTGTTTGAACTCATCTTACCATAAAAGTATTTTTGGAGCACAGGCACCTTGGGGAACATCTGTAAAGAACATGTGAAAAGAAAAAAAAAGAACCTGAAGTTGAATTGTTGAACTAAAGATTGCCTAGTCTCTCCAAGGATTTCATTAGTGACTTTCCTGTGAAACAGTCTCAGAAGCCTATTTACAACAATTTTGGTTTACTTATTCTAGTGACTTTCTTGCATTAATTTCTATAAATGCTTTTTTCCTGTGATATTTCTGTAAGTGTTATTTAAATGTGCAATTTAAAGGACTGTTGGTTTAACTATTTTAAGACAGCATCCTGATGAAATAAGTTATTTATTTTTTTCAGGACAGCAAAAGATATGTAATCTTATTCTAATTATCTTGGGAGGGAAAAATGTATTTATTATTCATAAACACAGAAGAATGTATGCACATAAAACTAGAGCCAGTGAAGTTAGCTTGATTTACACAAGTTGGAAATCAATCCAGCTTGTTCTTAAAATACTGGTTTTGTAGTTTTTTGCATGGAGAGTCTGTAAAACAGTACAGCTTCTAGTCCCTTGCTGGGTTATAAATAGTTTATAAATTAGGTATTTAGTATGCATTTTTAATAAATCATCACTTGTCCTGAAATTCAGGATGCTTTTATCTGTGCGTGTTTTCGCAGATACATAGCACCTTTATGATGACCCCGTTGCTAATAGCAAACTTCATAGAGGGCTTTTTGAAAGAATAGTCAAAGTTTTTGCTGTTTAGTTGGCAGTGGCCTTGGTTGTACACCACATCACTCTCTCCCTGCACACCACCGAGTGAGCGTTGTTGGAGATACCACAAAACCAGGCTCAAAGGTACCACGTACAGGGTAAAAACACCTCTGTGGGATACTGTATTGCCATGAGAATTCCAGCCTCAGAGGTAAAGACCTCTTCAAGAGAGGACAGGGAATGTAGTAATCGGGGAGGTGATTGGAGTCTGTGGGAAAATATTTGTACCAGATGACTCTTTATCCAGCACTGTGGATGTTACATTAAAGAGCTAATGTGCAAGTTAATGCTGCCTGAGGCAGGATTAACTTCTAATGTGTAGGGATTTAAGTTTGCTAATGGCTTAGCTAGCATGAAAACCAGCTTGTGTGGGAATGTGACTTGCTGTACTTGCATCTGAAATCTGGATGCTGCTAGGTTTGTGCTCAGCACCTGCTGGTTGGCTTCTGAGCAGGCATGAGGTCTGTCACAGGATCAGAGAGATCCAAGGCAGGGCAGAGTTGCGCTACTGATGGTACGATTTGTGTATGAGGCCCTAGCAATGCACACGGCTGCCTGCCTGATCTCTTGTTCCGAGCTGCTGGTGCTGGCACAAAAGCTTGTGCTACTTTCCTGGACCTGACCTGTAGCTATTGCCAGTGAATCCCAATCAAAATGGGAAGGCTTTGCACCCACTGGGAATGTGGTGCTTCGATTAGGAGTCTGCTTTTGCTGTGCTGTAGCTTTTCAGTATGAGAGAAGGTGTGTACTTGCATTGATTGAAGGCATCTGTCAGGGTGGTAAGTGTATGGAAATAAGAGGATGTCCTCTTCCAGGTCTGGCCCCAGCTTTTAGTCCTCTTTTCTGTTGTGGTGGGGATATCTCTGGTGCACCCCCAAGTATTGGGTGAGGTAGATGCCTATGGGAACCTGTTTCCTTGTGCCCCTCTACATTTTGGGTGTGAGGAAATGGGCTTGCAGCACTGCCCACGCAAGCAGCAAGGTAGATTCAGTGTAGGTGGCAATTCTCTGGGAACATTTGCCATGGTGTTTTGTATTGCTCATTGGAAGCTGCCTTTATAGGGATTTAGTCTTGATTGTATTTCTTCCTCAAATATGCTTCAGGGCTCTTAATCTGCTCCTAGTTCCTTTTCTGAAAAACCACTCTGGTGTGGTCAGCTGTGCATATGGTACTACCTCTTCAGTTCCTGGCTGCTTTCTCATCCCAAGTGTTTTGCTTCTCCAGGTGTGGAGGCAGAACACCTTATGGATGCTGGCTGCATGAAAGACAACTTTCATCCTCCTTCTTAGCAGTAGTTTCTGTTGATTTGTCTCTGGCAATTGTGCAGTTAATCCCCTTTCTTATTTAACAGCATGCTGGTTTAATATTGATGCATAACTACCCTCTTAGGATAAAATGGAATCTCGAAAAAAAAGTGCAAGTGATGGGATAAAACAAATATATCTTCCTCCTTTTTATAGGTAATGTTAATTGTGGGTGAAAGGATGCAGTTGCTTGACTCCTCCTGATGAAGTACTTGTATAGTCTCAGGATTGTGGTTTTTTTCTCCTCAAAAAGAATTTTTCAAAATTTGTACCTTATTTTTTTTAATATGCCTCTCTTATTTGAGTATACTGCCACTCAGCTCTTGCAGAGGCAACAAGACCCACCAATATCTATCAGTTCATCTGCAGGTACCTTTTTGACTGCCATATGGAAACTTCTACCTGTAGTGTAGCTCTCAGGTTGAGTGCAGGATGCAAATATTTCTCTAGAATGTGTGTGTGCAGCAGCTCTGTGAGGAAGCAGAGGGGATAAGTGCTGTTGGTGAGGATTTCCTTTAGCAGCACCAGGTCGTGTTCTCCTCCCAGTGAACATGGATAACTCAAATTAACACTAATGGGTGTTATGCACATGGGAGACTATCTACCCCACTGCATGCACTGGGAAGTGCAATTCAAAGCTTTCCCAAGGCATCTTTAAATTAGATTTCTTGGAGCGTCTGTCTTTGAGTTGTCTCACGTGCAGAACTCCCACTGACTCAACAGGGCTTGCTGCACACAGATCAATGGTAGGGGATGTCTCCTTTGGTGTATCTTTTCAAGAGGTGTAAAATAGACAGAGGTAAATTGCCCTTATTGGTATGATATGCAGATGCTGGCTTGAATATGTAGTAGGAATTCACTTCAAGGCATGCACTTTCAGGTGATGTGAATGCCAGAACACTGGCAAAATAAGCCTAGTTAAAAACGAGTGAAGAATTTTTTCCTTCAATGCAGAACAGTCTACTCTGTGACCTTGTTTCATGACAGGAGTTGAAGGACGATAGATTGGTCAGATCAACTGTAAAGACTGGATGTTTAAATGGATAACACGGACAATCAGATTTGCTGTGAGAGGAGTTATGCAGTCCAAAACAAAATCCCCAAGGCCATAGGACCTGGTTGACAAAGGGATGTACCCATAAAAAGGGAGTTCAGTACTGGCTACATCAGGGTTTTTAGCATCTTCCTTGAAAACATCTCGTATTGTCTGTGGTTAGTGTGGGATTCAGCTGACCTCTGAATTTGACCAGTTCCTATGTTCTGGCTTTATCCACTGGGAATCAGAGTTGGATGCTTTTAATGCTGTAGAAGATGGGCTCACATTTATGATAGTTATGCAGTGTTTGGCCAGAACTCTGCATTTTGCTTGTTTAGTCAAATAGGAAGTATGTGAATTGTTCTGTTGAAACTGAGTCCTAAACCAAGCTAAGTGGAGGAGAAAGAACATCGTTATATGATGGTGGTGTCTGCAATGCCAAACCGCCATTTTATGGCCTTACCTTATTTCTTTTCCCTTTTTCAATCACAAGGGAAACTTTGAAAGTATATCTTTTTCTTAAACAGCTTTTTGAAACCAGTGGGGGTTAATTAAAAACTAAATATGGAATCTACAAACACCCAGAAATTATTTACACTGTTAATTTCTTCTTTAATATTCATAACTGTTTTCTGTTAATTAAGAAGAGAGGGAGAACATGAAGAAAGGCTCAGAACAAAAGCAGTCTGCATACAGATAAGGGGTTGAGTTCTCAAAGAACTGGACTAAATGTGTACTGCCTGCACTGAGTAAAGAATTTATATGCAGTAATTGTCTATTGCAGCTAAAAATTGGGTAGATTTATGTATGAATCTTACTACATCAGCATTTGGTGTTATCCTCTTACTACCATGGTTGCCACTTTCCCATTTCCTGGCATTAGACATTCTGCAGTCCTGGAGCAGTTTAATTAGCTCTTAGAAAGTAGGGCTTGTAGTTGGGAAATATTTCTAGCTTTTGAAGTAGTATTATAGAAAGCATTTTTAGGAAATAAGGCTGTATAGATTAGAATAGGTTGCTGCATTTTCTTTATAGTGAAGAAATAGTGAGCCTGCTGCTAATCCTTTCAGAGGTATTAGCCATTATCTTAGCAGCATCTAGAAGCTGTGGCCCAGATCAGGGGTTTCACTGTGCAAGTCATTTCACATAAATACATAGACAGTTTTCTGATGTCGCACAGTTTTGGCCAGCACACATAGGCACTATAACCCCTCTGTCAATGGCATGTTGCTTCCTTTTCTCCTATATGGAGGGATTTGTGGACTTCCACATTCAGGGCCTTCACCAGCTTTGCTCTTTTCAGTTTTTAGTAACACTTGTTTAGCTTCATCCCTACAGTGTCTTTTCCTTCAGTCTTGAAACAACACCCTAATGTAAATCCCTTGAGCTGTTTTAAATAGTGGTGTATTTGTGAACTGTGCTGGTATCTCTAATCAATTTTACACTACTGTGTGCAATTTGTCATCTCCATGGGGTGAGTTTTAAGTAATGTATTTTAGAATATAGTAATAAAAGTACTACATTGTCCTGTAAGATTTGGGGGTCTGCATTGTGAATAGCAGACTAAAGCTGCTCAATACATTCTTTTAAACAGAAGGGCTCATGAATGTTAGTCCATCAGTTTAGTATGGCCCAGATCCCTTTCCAAAGGGACAAGAAAAGATACTGCTTTTTGTTGGAGCTCTTTATGCCCTTCTAAGCCTTTTGAAAATCTATACTTAAATGATTTTGTAATAGTCTGCTTAAAATGTTCAACTTGATCAAAAAAGATGCAAGAACAGTTGTACAGCATAGGTAACCAAACGACATGCTTGTAAGCAGAATGTGACTGAGAAAGTCTTCCCCTTCAGAGGTTGTTAATTTAAATACTTGCAAAGAATAGATTGCTTCAAGAACAGTAAGGGTAAAGTGGCTTGAAGAGAAACCACTGCACTCCCCTCTTACTGCTTTTTTAGCTATACTCCCAGTTCCTTGTAGTAGTAAATATATTTCATAATACATCAAATGCATTATAATATCTATTGACCTAAATGTGAGGTTAATTGAGATGGTGCATTTCATGTCTGAGTAGCAGTAAAATGCACAGTGCCTTTCACCCAGTCATCAGACTTCCTGTTGGACTGCACTTGGAAAAAACTCTCTTGTATATAAAATCTATAGCACAATATGTCTGCCAAATGAAGAAATGACAAGGTGAGGCGCTTCATGCAATGCGCTTGGTGAAAGACAACCTTATTTCATTCCCTTTCCTTCACCTCTGTATCTCAGCAGTCACAGTTTGAAAGACTTTGTTATTGTGAAACTAGATGGCTAGTAGCCAGATGAGGCAGGTGAGAGGAGAAGACTAGAGAAAACTACTTCAGATAATTAGAACAGGCCAAGATCATTGTAGTTTATGCACAACAACAATTCAAAGATAAATGGTATCTTGAAATAACTAATTAAATGTTCCAGCTTTGTTAATAATAACCTGCCTTCAGTAGCCTGATTGCTACTAAAGTTCATTTATGCAGAAAGTTTAAGTCAGACTTGATGCCTGTGTTGATTTTCAGTATAGAGATGAGGTACTTGGAAGACTGTTTGACCTTACCTAGGGGTGGGTTTCATCTAGGATTTTGTGATCTGTTCCACAAGTGATAAACAGAAAAATTCTGAGCTTTATGAAGTCCTCTGTGTAAACTAGCCTGTATGACCAGCATTCTTGCACTGATGCTTGCTGTATTGCAGTCCTACCAAGACAGGTCCATCTTCAGGTGTCAGACTCCTCCATCCTCAGCATCATTGTAATCCTCTAAGAATGAGTGGTGGGGATAATAGGAAATTGGAAGTAAGGAAACTGCACTTTTAAATGAAAAAGAAATGGATTGTATTTCTTACCTCAGATCAAAGTTAGCAAATGCTTTTGGTGTTTTGTTTGTGTTTTTTGTTGTTTTGGTTTTTTCCCTCAGGGTTGGAGGATTGGGAATGGAGGGAAGAAACAGAATTTAAACAGAATCTGAGTTCCCCTGTGCTCAGGGATGATGTTGCATGCTCTGAGCTCATTGAATTCAAGATTTTTCAGCTATGACAATAAGGCTAAAGTTGCAGAAAAAGTATTTTAGCAAGTATTTATGGAAGAAATGCATCATATAGAGGAGTCTGAATATTAGAAGCAGATGTCAGACTCTAGCAGCCTGAACACAAGTTAGAGACCTGGATTAGAAAGGAGTGAGCTGTATGGACAAATACGTGCCTGTGATCGTTTTATGTGAAAAAAAAAATATCAGAAAACACAGGGTCAACAGTAGTAAGAAAACCTCAAGAGAAACAGGAGTTACTGTAATATCAGAAGACAGCTGGTAATGGGGCAATAACAGATTCCTGCCCTATCTGGGGACAATGATGGAAGAATAATTACTGAGAAAGCCAGCAACCTGCAGTGTGTAGGAGTGTCTTGCTTTTAAAGATGCTGAAATACAGCATATACAGGAATCAAAATTTGATCTCTAAATAAACTACAGATGGTGGACAGGTATGAAGGCAGATGGGGTGGGGAAGGAAGAGAAGGAAATGAGTACTGCCATACAGCGTCGTCCTTGAAGATCTAACACGCGCTAGTTATGTCCCTTCAAGGGTTCATCTGTTGGTGAAACTGCAGCTCTCTAACAAAAAAAATCTTAAATTGAATCCATGAAAAGGAATAGTCCTGCTTTAAACAAATGCAGTTGCATCAGTCCACTATGTTACCCAAATAAAGCAGTGTGGCTGTGCTCTCTGATCTCCCTTGTTCTTCCCATATCTCCTTTACAACAATGTTATGCTGATTTAATCAGTGATCTCCAACCCTTGATGCTGACAGCATTTGCATCAAATGCAGACAGCATTTGCATGGATCATTGGTGTGAAGATGAAATGGGTTAACTCTGCTACAGGTAATAAGCAGCAATGTAAAAGGAATAGGTATGTGTTGTTTGATGTGACAGTGATTTAAGGTGCTTGGAGACCAGCATGAGAAACCTGAAAAGGGACTGAGGTCTGGGAACTGCTCAGATGCTTCTAAAAATCAGCCCTCTACACTATCCTAAGGATGTCACTTAAAACCTAGATGAGCCATCAATAGTCTCATCTGCAAATGTGGCCTGGCTTGTTCAAAAAAAAGCTTGTTCCAGTTAAAAGTGGATGCCTGGGAAATAGCTTTCCAGTGTGCTGTGTGTGTTTCATACTGATTTCTGTGCCTGGAACATACTGATGCTTGTTTCTGTCCTTGCCAATATTTCTGCCTCCCTTACAGAAGTACATGTAGTTTCTTTGGGGATCTTGTTTTGTTATCTGTGTCAGCGAACTCCAGTGCAATCTGCAGTGTCAGAGGAAAAGCAAACCCAAAGTTTGAGACTTCAGTGGGAAATAGTCTATTTCCTCTGGCCCCACAGGTGCCCCTGGAGTTGCTCCCACCTGTATAAGTTGCTCCGTTTCTTGTAAAAAATAAATAGCTTCCTTTCTGCTTTATGCTAATGGAGTCCTATGTGACTTTTCTAAGTTGTTATACTGCATTTATACGTAAGCATGAAGCATTCTTCTCTTTGAATGAGAGATGAAAGAAGTGGTAATGAAAATGCAATTGAAAACAAAATCCTACACAGCTGAATAGTGTCCTTTGCATATTAATGAAGATCTGATGGGATCAACTGAACATACAGTGGTAGAAGTGTTTGTGTCCAACCCTGTTGTAAGTATCTCAAAGGAGATGGGGCTTAAATGCATTTACTGTAGAACAAAGTTTAAATGCTACTGACTTAAAAAAATCATAGCTGTTTTTGGTGCTTCTTTTAAAGAGAAATAGAGCAACTGATAATGCTTTTCATTTTTTAGCTATGGCTAGGAAAAATATCTACACTTGTTGGTGAAGAGATCACTGCTATCTTGTGTATGTAGTTGAAACCTACAAATACAGTAAAGCTTATCTGTTTCTAAGCGTTAAAACCTTAAGTATTGAGCAGCTTTGAAATGTGTGGTTTTTTAACTAAGATCTTTCAAGAAGTAAAATTAACTGCACATCAGTATTTAATGCATGAAACCATGACTCACTGTCCTGAGAACTGATTTCTGTTTGCTGCAGATGTAAACTCACCCTCAATTAATGTGCTATTGGGCCTGATTCAGAGATGGGTGAAGTCAGCAGGTCTTTCCAATTACTTTCATGGGTATCAGATGAAGTTTTTAATTAATGCATCACTGAGTGTTCAGATTCATTTGAAAAATTCTCATTTCTAGATATAATGCAGATCTTTCAAAATGTCATTGTACTTTAAGGCTGTCTGCTCTCTTGGATGAGAAGTTATTTACACTTGTGTGAACACATCTGATATATTCCTCCTTTCCTTACACCATAATATGCCTACAGTATGTGTTTTGATATATTATGTGTATCTTTGAATACATAATATATTACCAGATGGCATGTGATTAGCAGGGTACACTAAAGTAGAAAGATGTCTTCTGCCCTGGGTACATGTACACAGTCTGGTAGTGTACGTATTTAAAGTGAATATTTCAGGATGTATTTTTAGGAGAGAAAATAATCCGATACATGCAAAAGTTCTGTGTGTGCAGTAAATGAGCTACTCAGGAAAGTTTCATATCTAACATGTTACTTGAAGTACTGAAAAACTACCTGTGGCTCTTGAGCTAGCCTGGTGCCATTTTGACTGAGAACACTTATTGTTACCTTTGGCATATTTTCAATTCCAGTAACTTAATAGCTTGGATTTGGTATACGGAGTACCCAATGTCCATGTGACTTTTTTTTTTCCACATCTCAGTGGCTCCTAATTTATAGAGGGGCCAAAAAAAAATTGAGAGGTCACTTCCTGCCTGTTTGAGTGGGAGCATGTGAAAACCACTGTTAAAGCAAGTAAGCAAAATGCCAGCTTTGAGCTTGTAAACACACCTCCACTGTCAAGGAAAACTTACACACAAGTTTCAGATTCATGAAAATTCAACATTTAAATCGGAAGTATTGATACAGTCTTGCCTGAAATCATGTAATTTGCTGTTATAATTAAGGCTACTGTTGTGAAGTGACCTGAAGTTATGGCCACCTGTTTCCAGCATAGATTTTAGTCATCAGAAATTGAATGTCATGAGCCAAACTTTCAGCTCTTAGTAATAAAAATTACACAGTGAAGAGAAATTATAGACATTCCAGAAGTGTACTGTTTATGGGTCGATTCATGTCTGGAAGTAGCTTTAGGTTGGTAACTGATAGAAAATTCGTCTAAGAGCCTTAGCTCATGTAAATCAATAAGGCTTCCTTGATTGTAATGGGCTAATGCCAATTTATACCACCTGAAGAGCTATTGCCTAGATTTACAGTGTAAATATAATTACTATGACATAGATTTGCTTTGGTTCACTGAGCTGGCAACCAGCAAGGTTTATAGCATTGTCTCTTTTTGTTCTTGTTTAAATTGTCTTTCTAGAGGGTGGCTGGAGTTAGAACCCAGACTACAGTTTCTCTCCCAATGTGCTGTTTTGACAGTATTAGCATATAAAGTAGATATCATTGCAGAGTGGGGGGCTTGTTCCTACCGGCCCTGTGTACTGTGAGCGCAGCAGGGAAGGTCCATTTCCGTGTGCTGTTTGGCACAGCAGGGATCCCCTGAGTTGGCCGTACCTGCAGGAGATGGTGCTTTTCCGTGGTGGCCGCTGTAAGCGGTTGCGATCAGGTTTGACATTAACATACTACCCTGTGTCAGGATGACTGGGAGAGCAGAGCATCTTGCTAGATATGATAGTTTTCCTGGGCCCTGCCAGCAGACTCAGACAGTAGGGTATTGATTTAAAGACGTGAGGCTAGCTTTGCAATCAGATGGGCTAGAAATGTTTTTTTGAAACTAATTATAAAATGCTAAGGAATGCAGTGAGCTCTCTGAATAGAGGTGAGGAAATATCTGAGCTTAGGTTGCTCCTTCAGACGATGTAAATGATGCAGAATGGAGGACACTTACTGCAATAGAAATAGAGAAGGCAAAAGTACCACCTTGGTGGTACTTTTACATTAAGTCATGTATTGTGTAAGTTGAAAGACATTTCATGTCTTTGGCCAGGAGCCTTCGGGGACTCCAAAGTATAATGTTGGCACAGGTCTCTCTTTGCCTGGTTGCAGGCTATCATTTAATTTCCATTACTTTTCCCCTTCTCCATTCATGCTGTGATGTCCCTGCTGACAGCTAATAGCAGTAAAAGAATCAATAAAGAATTATTAATAATAATTAAAGCATGGGCAGCCCATTATACTGAGAGGACTTAGTCCTTCCAAGTATAGATTCTGCACTCAGTTTTGGAAGTGCAGCTGAAGAGACTTGGCGCAACTTCAGCGATCTCTGGATGTAACTGAGAGCAGGATGTGGCCCCTGGCTCTAGCAGCTCTTCTTTTAAATTATTGTTAAAAGCAGGAAATCATGACTTGTGGTTCTAAGTGGTTGAAATGCCATGTAACTCGGGAAATTGTGAGGGGAGGAAAGGGTCTGAACTGAGTCTGTAAGCAAGCTTTTTGTGCTTGGAAATGAGAGAAACCTGTTCTCAAGTGCTCTTTCTGTCACAAATAAGAGCACAATAGTTTCAACACCAGCATCTAGCAGTCATTTTCCACAGCATAAATGCACCATAACTTAGCATGATTTCTGTGCTCCAGGGAGCCTGCAGACTTAAATAACAAGGGTGCTCCAGGTCATAGCTGAGATGCAATTAACCCTGAGATTGAAGAAATACCTTCCCACCTGCAGGAAGGATTCTCATTTTGAATAGCTTTCCATTAGTTTTCCTCTGGGAATGACACAATATTGGCAGCATTTCTGGAACTAATATGACAATGATAGCCAGGGAGTGGTTTAGCTGTTAGGTCCTTTACACTTCTGTGGTCACTAGAGGTTCTACGGGCTCTTGGTCAGGCTCTGACCATCCTCTGGCTACTGGGGAAATTTTTTTTTTGTCCTTCTGCAATTGAGGTAATTTCATGTGGCAAAAGAAATGCCATGCCTGTATTTTAGCAAAGGGTGCATTTGTATGCATTCAAGTTGAGATTTTTATGGTTTGTTAACTCCTTGTTCTCCTTCAGTAGGCATGTAAAACTAATAATGGTTGTTTTCAGCTGACCCAAAAGATTCGGATGTGTTTGAAATTCTTTAAAACAAATTTATTTTTATGTGAGGAATAACCTGATAGATAAACCATTGAATATTAGAATCAGAATTTCTGATTAGTCAAAGCTAGTGTTGTTAGGAAAACTTAAAGAATTTGAAAATTGACATTTATGATGGAAAATAACTTAACTGTGTGGTTTTGTTTAAATTTACTGTATGATTGTCACCCATCTGTAATTTGATATGCATCAGAAAACCATTTGCATTCTCTAGATTCCTTTGCCTCTTTTTCAGGGATTGGCTGTATGCTGTCTCTGCTATTGAATTTTTAGATAAATTGGTATACCAAAACTCTAATCCTGTTTACTAAATTACTTAAATATTGTCTCATCTTTTTTTAGTTTTAACTCTTACTTCACCGCAAACCCACTTCTGCAGAGGGAGACAAAATAAAAGTAAAAAAACCAGGAAAAATCACTGTGAAAGGGACTTAGGACTGAACACAGTAAAATTTGGAAGATACCCTTTAGATCTTAGGAAGTGTGGATACTTCCAGCATAAACTGATCCCAGAGAGGACTGTTCATCTGGAGAATGGGTTTACCATGACTAATGGTTCATTTTTACCTATCCCTACAAAATTTCTTATCTGGGACACGTAACACTTAAAGTCACTGGCTAAAGGAAGAGGCTGACTTGAGTTGGTGCCTGTGAAATCTTTAGAGGACATGGCCAATGGACTGTGTCACTGGTATGTGAGAACAGGATTGCAGTGAATTTGAAGTGCCTGTGATATAGAGGTAAAACAGCCTTTGTGAAATGAAGTGTTGTGTATGTGCTGGCTGCCTGCCTCCCCCCACCTGTGGAGTCTGACCTGCTTGGCTCTCCGGGACTGTCTCTTGATAAGCATTACTGTCATGTATGGGGAGATTATAGGCAGTGTTATCTTTGTAAAGCATAACCTGCAGGATCCTGTAGAACAAAACGGGACAATATTGAAAGCAGTGAGATGTGGCTGTAGTGATGATGAGGAAAATGATAACTGTAAAAGTGTCACAGAGGCACTCTGGCTTATCAGATGCTGTATGCTGTCATGTATGTGTTTAGGAAGGTATTATTCTTAGTGACCAGTTCCCACTTTAAGTATCAGTTCAGTCAGAAAGTGAAAGTACTCAGAGGCATAAAAAAGGATAGAGGACAAATATTTTAATCACATGAAGTTGAAAACAGATTATTTAATTTCCTTAAGGGCTCATAAGAGAGGTATATAAAATTAGGAACAGGTTGACTTTTATAGTGATGATTGCACCCTCAGCAAGTATGCCGATGATACAAAGCTGGGAGGGGTGACTGACACGCAGGAACACTGTGCTGCCGTCCAGCAAGACCTGAACAGACTGGAGAGCTGGGCAAGGAGAAACCTAATGAAATTCAACAAGAGCAAGTGTAAAGTCTTGCACCTGGGGAGGAATAACCCACTGTATCAGTACAGGCTGGGAGAAGAGCTCTGTGGAGAAGGACCTGGGGGTCCTGGTTGATGACAGGTTGGCCATGAGCCAGCAGTGTGCACTGGTGGCTAAGAGAGCCAATGGGATCCTG